>CP139508.1:294677924-294719737 GCA_021014915.2 Artemisia tridentata subsp. tridentata
CCTTTGACTTGATTTTGAACCCTTTGACTATTTTGAACTAGTATGACTTGATTTGAATCCCTTTAACTTATTTTGAACTCCTTGACTTGTCTTGACCCTATAACTTGACTTGAACTATTGAACTTAATTATGAAATTATGACTTTTTTTTAAAACTTTATGTGCCGTACATACTAAATGCAAAGTCTCCCATGTTCGGAGCAGTCTTGATAATAATTCTTGCCATGTCGGTGAGTGACAATAATTCTCGCCTAGGTGGAGCAGTGACAAAGTCTCCCATGTTCGGAGCAGTGACAAAGTCTCCCATGTTCGGAGCAGTGCAAAGTCTCCCTTGTTCGGAGCAGTCTTTATTTATTATGTACATGGCATTTTTCTTGTGAACTTGATAAACATGTGTGTTTTGACTATAAGACGTATAAAATTCTATGTAATGGTTGTGAAACCATAGGTTACAAGTCTTGTGTGGGCAGGACTTGTAACTGAATGGTTTGACACTGCCTCTACCATTTGGACCTTTCTTTTCAGAAAAAAATATATAAAATAAAATAAAAATAAAATAAAAAACCTTGGACTTCTTTAGAACAAAACGTGTATACTCACCAACTATTTTCATAGTTGACCCGTTTTCTCATGCATTTTAGGTGATCGCCAGTAAGTGTCTTTTATGAAGACAGTAGCATTAAGGAGTCTTCATCTATCATGTTTAGTTGGATGAAATAAAATGTTATATTTTGGGAAACAAATTTTTATGATGCCGTTGTTGTCTAAAACAATGTTGTATTAATTTAATTTTTCTTTAAATTTTAAATTATGGTATTGTACTATATCATTTTGCGCTGTATATTGATTTCGTAGCACCCCAGGACCCGAATGTTTCCGCAATACCATATTTTTTGGGGCGTTACAATAGTGGACTAGGTCATTTACAGCAGACTAACAATTCCACTGAAAAATTTGTCGTCTTGATCTACAACACCTTCTGGAATCTAGTGCTTAACGTGTGAGGAACCGTAAGTAAAGCCTAGCTGCTAATCAACTAGTTATCACCCCATAAGGTGCCAGCTTGATGATTTATTTCGTGTTGTGGAAGAGCCAACCGAAAACCCCCGTTAGGAAAGTAGAGAACTTAGATGAGACAAGACCCTAATTATAAGTTTATTGAGCTTAGACCGTGAACATGAGTTACTTGGGAACGAAAGGATCAGGCGAGACTTAAGTTCCCACACTTTTTGGCAGTGGTACTAGCTGAATTTTGAGGACAAAATTCCTTTAACGGGGATGTACTGTAGCAACCGGCATTTTAGGGCAATACTTGTTTATAAAACTTGAAACTATTTGTGACAACCGGTGACTTTTATTACTCATTTTGATAATAAAATATATTTATTGATAACGCTCAAATTGAACATGTTTTTAGTCACGTTATCGTTAGTTTTATGCATCATATTTGGTTATATTTGTGTGTATTTGTTACTAAATCGCAAGATTTCAAAAATCGTGAATCGGTAGTCGGGCGGTCGACCCCCCTGTAGCTTGTAATTGGTCTAAGCGGGATTAATCGATGATTAATCGGATTGGCATTTTCGACAAGTTTTCTGTATTTCCGGCAAGTTTTAGGTATTTCCGATAAATTTTAGGTATTACTAGCAAGATTTTTCTTAAAAAAACATATTAAAATAGATATAAACAACAAGTATAAGTTATTAAACAATTTTACGGCGAGTTTTGGGTATTTCCAGTAAGGTTTGAAGGTGTCGAGCAAAGCTTGACCACCATTGACCGTCATTAACCATCACTGACCATGGTTGACCGAGTTGTTTGACCGATTTACATAAATCGAAAAGGTTGGTAGCCTTGTAGCACCTAATCGGCAATTAATCGGCCTTGTAGGCCTTGTTTTGCAACAATGCTAAATCGTGAAAAAAGTGTATATGCAAGTAAATATAGCTAAGTACAGGAAAAGATGATAAAAAGATGAAGAAATGAAGTGATTATGCACATTGGAAGATTCACGAGAGGAAAACAAGAGAGAAACCACATGGGAACTCAAAGATTCAATAATGTCAAGATCTCTATGTTCAAATATCAAGAAAAGATCGAGTTATATGAAAGAAATTAGTGGTACAACAAAGGATCAAACACGTAACAAGAAAAGAAAGAAAAAAACCAAAAGTTATGTGTGGCAGAATGGCCCATCCGATCGGATGGTGCCCGCATCCGATTCGGATGGGAGAAGAATAATTTACCGAGAGATCCAACTGATCGGTTGGACCTCAATACCGATCGGTTGGAGGAAGCTGAAGTTACAAAATCGCATTTAATGACAAATTTAAGCCTCATAATCATGATGGCTTATCATTTCCTGGTTACTAACTGATTGTGGACGTTTTTACTTGGAGAGGAGGAGTTCTTTCACTTATTTAAAGAACCCTTGGCTAGTTTACAAAGTGTGACACCCGAAACTTAGTGAAGGCTTACACCAAGTCCTTGCTAAACTTATTATCATTGCCCGAAAGCTTGTAATTGCTGTGAAAACGTCCAGGGAACCTTGAGTTCGAGTCTCAAGAGTTGTGTTCGAGTGTGGAGTTGTTTACGTGTGATCATAGGCGATTGGAGGAGTGTGGTTGCTATAGTTCCACAATTCTAGTTCTTGTAATTCCAAAACTAGGTATTTCTTGTTTGAGTTATTATGAACTACTTTTACTTTAAGATGAATGAAAGTATGGTTTGTTACTTGTGTTTGATTATGATTGTTATGGAGTGATTGTGGTTATACTTGTGTGTATGATGTGACAATTGTTGGAGTCTTCTTATTTCATAGTGATGCATGAAAACATGTCTTGTTTTATGAGTTTGTTGAAATACAATCTAATCTTGCTTAATTAGTTGGTAAAAACAGTTCTAAAGATTAACAAAGGCCGAAAGGATTTTCTTTATGTTTTTATTCCAAAAAGTTAGTGCACGAATTAGTATGGACTATGGTGTGTGACAAGCACCATATTAACTCATTAAAATGGATTGGGAAACGATTTCATCATGAGAAAAGGCCGAAAGGATTCGTAGGAATTCTTAAGATAAGAAATGCTTTTCAAACAACAAAGAGTTTAATAGAATTATCGTACTATTTAACAAAGGCCGAAAGGAATTAACTAGGAGATTGAATTCTTAGAAGATGATTTCTCATGATAAAAACCATTGATTGTGAATCACTCAATTTAAGTTGTGCATCATTACAAGTTACACCCAACTTGGTAGATTACTCTATACAATCAGTCATGGAATTACACACAAGTATATTTGTTTTTGATTGATTGGATTTTATTTACCTTAGAATTTGCACCAAATTGGATTGACAACCCTTTTTGTTAAGACTTATACTATCAAACCCAAACAACAATTTCCTTGGGACGATCTCGACTTACCCACCTTTACTACCACAAACGAGTATACTTACTCGTATGTGTTGATTAGAGAATTGGATAAATTGTGTTTATAAATTTTTAAAACTTGCACGACACACGACACATCATTTATTACTACCTATTATATATTTTTGGCGCCGTTGCTGTGGAATTGGTTAATTTACTTGGTAGTTTGGTTTGCTAGTTTATAAGTTTTGTAGTAAAAAAAAAGGTTTGGTTCGGGACCAACCGAATCGGATGGATGCCCATCCGATCGGTTGGAGCCCTCGGTAAATTTTTTTAGTTTTTAGGATTAAGTGTTATTTTTCAGTTTTAATATTAGTTTAATGTTAAGTTTAATATGATTAAGTGTTAGAGTGATTTAGATGATTAATAAGGTAATTATAATAGTGTTTTCATGTTTTTAATGCTTTAGTTAAAATAGTTAATGTTAAGTTTTAATGATTAGTAGTTTAAGAGTTTCTATTAATTATGTTAATTAATTAGTTTAATGATTATTAAATGTTAATAATTAGTTGTTAGTTTAATGGTAATTAAGTTATTAGTTATGTGTTATGTTCCATTTTTATTAGTTAGTTTATTCTCAATTATTAAGTTCTTATATTAAAAAGTTTTAATTTAGTTTTCAAATAAATAAAAAAAAAAGAGATTTTTTTAGAAAAATTTAGATCGAACCGATTGGATGTTGCCCGCATCCGATTCAGTTGGGTAAATTAGATTTTTAACGATTCAACCATCCGATCGGATGGGGGCTAATACCGATCGGATGGATGCCTGATTGATGGTCAAAGTAATCACAAGCCAAGACTGTTGGGTCTAAAGATGCTGCTGTTCGGGAAATACACTAAGTGGTACTCTGCTGATCAGTTAAGTAACTCTGCTGATTAGACTATAACTCTACTGTTTGCTAACTCTGCTGGATTGGGATAATAAGCAAAGTGTAACTCTGCTGCTGGCCTATGAAGACTCTGCTGCTAGACTAGTTATTCTGCTGCTTATTAGATATGTATAGTTTGTTAAGATAAGTTTGGAAAAGATACGTAAGAATATTTTTCTTGTATAGAAAGTGTTGTAAACCGACTAGGACTCCTTACGCTATAAAAGGAGGATCTAGGGTTAGGTTAGATATACGTATCATTATTGTTTTACACTTCAAGGTTTCTTGTAACCCTATTGCTATCGAGCAATCGTATTAATATATTGAAGTGTTGTTTGATAATTCGTTTGTGTTTTATTCTTCTTAAGATCAAGTATTAGTTTCCGCATAATATTTGATATACAACTCAAGATCAGTTTCTATACCGATTACTTTGGGTTTATATCTAAAGTAATTCATAAGATCGTGAAGCTCAACTGGGATCAACAAGTGGTATTAGAGCTTGTGATCTAGAAACTGGTACCAAGAAGAATTACTGAATACAAGATCTGCTAATCATCAAAGTAAGCAATGGATTCCGATTCTACACACATGGTTACTGCATCAAGAGTTCCCATGCTCAAGACTGGAGAATACGAGATCTGGAAGATGAGAATTCAACAATACATAAGAATGGTTGATTACTCACTTTGGGAAGTTGTTCTACATGGTGACAGTCAGCCAGTCAAGACTGCTACTAGATCAGTCTTGACTCTCAAGACAAGTGAGGAGAAAGCACAGAGAAGATTGGAGGTCAAGGCTCACAGTATTCACATGATGGGAATACCTAATGATTATCAACTAAGTTTTAATCATATTGAGTCTGCTAAGGATTTATGGGAAGCAATTGAACTTCGATTTGGTGGGAATGAAACTACCAAGAAATCAAGAAAGAATCTACTGAAGCATCAGTTTGAAACTTTTACTGCTTTGAGTTCTGAGAATATTGAGGGAACTTATGATCGACTTCATAAGTTGACCAGTCAGATGGCTCTATTGAAGATTGATGTATCTCAAGAAGACATCAATCTAAAATTTCTGAGAAGTCTATCTTCTGAATGGAACACTCACACAGTGATTTGGAGGCATAAGGAAGATTTTGAGAAGATGACTTTGGATGATCTGTATAACAACTTGAAAGTGTATGAAACTGAAGTCAAGGGATTGTCAAGTTCATCTTCTACCACAAACAATCTTGCTTTTGTTTCCTCAAGCAACAAGAATTCCGGTAGTCATCAAGAACAGCACTCTGCTGTTGGTACTTTCGTTCCTGCTCCTGGTTCAAATGTCTCTGCTGCTGACTCTACAAATACCAACACCATCAGTGATGCTGCTATTTGTGCTTATTTGGCTGAACTTACTACAAGTACTTCAGTTATGCCTCAAGATCTGGATGAACTTGATCCTGATGATATTGAAGAGATTGATATGCAATGGCAGTTTGCAATGCTAAATATGAGGGCAAGAAGGTTTCTTAAAAGAACTGGTAAAGAGATGAAGTTCAGAAGAAACAAGAATGTGGGATTTGACAAATCAAAGGCTGAATGTTTTAACTGTCATAAGAAGGGACACTTTGCAAGAGAGTGCAGAGCACCAAAAAGAAACAATGAGAATGTCAAAAAGCCTGCTGATGAAGAGCTAAATCCTACTACTGCTATGGTGTCATGTGATGGGTTAGGAGAGTATGACTGGAGTGATCATGCTGAAGATGGTCCAAATTATGCATTAGTGGCTGATGAAGAACCTAAAGAACAACAATTTGCTCTCATGGCCTACTCTTCCTCTGGATCAGACTCTGAGGTATCCAATGAATCATCTTGTTCTTTTAAATCATGTTCTGATACAATAGAAATACTTAAGTCTAGCAATGGAAATCTTAAAATGGAGAATGAAAAACTTAAGTTAGACAATCTTAGTTATGAATATGGTTTAAATAATTTAGAAGAGAAGCTTGAATTTTATAAAAAGGCTGAAATTGAATATTTTGATAAGATCACTATTCTAGAAAATGAGCTTATTAAGAAAGATTGTGAGATTAAGGTTCTTATGGGGAAAGTAGAAGAGGCTGAACAGGCTAAAGATTCAGCTATAAGTGAGACTGAAAAACATATTGTTAGGGTGGAAAAAAACAACAATTTGCCACTGACATTCTCAGTAAACCAATAGGAAGGCACTTTGCAGACTCAGGCAGTGGTCTAGGATATAATGCTGTTGCTCCACCTAAGAAACTTAGTGCCAATGCCCCTCCTACTAGGACACTATCTTTCATACCTGAGTCTGAGGACAAACCTGTAGGTGAAACTAGTGAAACTAAAATAGAGTCACCTAAGGTTGAGAAAAAGTGGTCTGATGCACCCCTTATTGAAGATTGGGAGTCTGACAGTGATGATGAAGTTGTGGAATCTGATTCAACCCCTAAGAACAAAAAGGAAGAAATTCCTGCTGTGGTTGAATCAAAAGCACCTAAGGCTAAAAAGGTTGAGTTTGTTAAGCCTAAGCTAGGTAAAGGTATCTCTAGGAAGATGGCTGAGTATGAAAACACACCTAGAGTATATCCTAAGAAAACCAATAACTTGCCTAGAGGAAACCAGAGAAATTGGAACAATCTAGTTTCACAAAGATTAGGTACTGATTTTCAATTACTTAAAAAGGCATGTTATAGTTGTGGTAGTTTTGAACATCTGCAAGATGAGTGCTACTACTATCAAAAACCAGTTTGGAACCAATACACAAGGGTGAACCATAGAAATTTTGCTAGAAAGACTCACCCACATCCCAAAAGAAACATGGTTCCCAAGGAAGTTCTGATGAGAGATGGTGTTTCTAGAGTTATGTCACCTATTGCACCAAAAGGGCCCATAAAGAAGGACATAGTTGATTCTGCTGCTAAAGCAGACTTGTGCTAAGGCAGATATGCTATTTTGCCAAAAGTTGTTACTGATACTGTTGTGGGCAACCATTTCTATGTTGTTAAGGCCTCAGTTTGCTGGGTCTGGAAACCTAAAGTTAAAGTTATAGATCATGTTCTCAGACACAGCAGTGCACCAATGCAGTTGAAGAAATTTGACTACTTTGATGCACAAGGCAGATCCAAGTCAGTAATGGCTTAGGTCCCAAAGAGAAACTAATTCTCTTACTTTTTGTGCAGGGCAATCTACAAAAAGAGCTAAAGGATAAATGCATTTTTGATAGTGGATGCTCTTCACATATGACTGGAGACCAAAGCAATTTGGAAAACTTTGAAGCTTTGGATGGAGGATATGTTGCCTTTGGGAATGATCCTAAAGGAGGTAAAATTGTTGGAAAAGGCATCATCAGAACTGGAAAATTGGACTTTGAAAAAGTGTATTTGGTGAATGGACTAAAGTTCAATCTTTTTAGTGTCTCACAAATGTGTGACAGAAAGAATTTTGTTCTTTTTACAGACACTGAGTGTCTTGTCTTATCTCCCGACTATAAGATACCTGATGATAAATTAGTACTTCTTAAAGTCCCTAGAAATGACAACATATACAGTGTGGACATAAAGAACATTATTCCCAAAAGAGATTTACCTTGTCTGTTTGCCAAAGCCACTATTGATGAATCCAAACTCTGGCACAGAAGGCTTGGCCATTTGAACTACAAGGCTATCAACAAGTTGGTGAAAGGGAACTTGGTTAGAGGTTTACCTTCAAAGGTTTTTGAAAACCCTGTAGTATGTGTTGCTTGTCAGATGGGAAAGCAACATAGAGCATCTTTTAAGTCCAAATTAGTGAACTCTATAACTGAACCCTTGTTTATGTTACATATGGACCTATTTGGACCTACTTATGTGAAAAGTTTGAACAAAAAGATGTATGGCTTAGTGGTCACTGATGATTTTAGTAGATTTACTTGGGTATTCTTTTTAGCTACTAAGGATGAGACTCCTGGCATTCTTAAGGCTTTTATTACAAGGATAGAAAACCTATTTAATCACAAGGTTAAGATCATCAGATGTGACAATGGAACTGAGTTTAAGAATCAAGTAATGAATCAGTTCTGTGAGGAAAAGGGTATAACTAGACAGTTTAGTGTGGCTAGAACTCCTCAGCAAAATGGTGTTGCTGAGAGGAGAAATAGAACATTAATTGAGGCTGCTAGGACAATGTTGTCAGAGTCTAAGTTACCCACTATCTTTTGGGCTGAAGCAGTCAACACTGCTTGCTATGTGCAAAATAGAAGTAAGATAGTTAAGCCTCACAACAAGACCCCTTATGAGTTATTGCATGGTAGGAAACCACTGATAGATTTCTTTAGACCATTTGGGTGTCCTGTCACTATCTTAAACACCATTGACCACTTAGGCAAGTTTAGTGAGAAAGCAGACATAGGTTTCTTTGTTGGATACTCCACTGAAAGTAAGGCTTTTAGAGTCTTCAATCAAAGGACTGGGCATGTGGTGGAAAATTTACATGTTAAAATTAGAGAAACCACACCTAATGTTGAAGGAAAAGGTCCTGAATGGATGTTTGATATTGATTCTTTAACTAAAAGTATGAATTATCAACCAGTCATTGCAGGTACTACTAACATGTCTGCAGGTACACAAACTAACCCCAATGCAGGTACAAAAGCAAAGAAGGATGGATCTGCAGAGGAGTTTGTTTTGATTGAAAAGTGGAAGTTTGATCAGTACTTCTCTCCAACAGATAAAGAGAGAAAGAGTTCAGATGATGATGCTGTTCATAAGGAAGTACCAAAGGTTAATGCAGAAGGTGATGATGAGACTTCTCATGATGACAAGTATGGTGATAAGGAAAGGAATGAAGAGTCAGAAGTTGATGGACAACAAGGGAATAAACATAGCAGCAGTTCTCTCAACTCTGCTGCCAGGCCAAAACACTTTGCTGATAGGCCAAAACACTCTGCTGTTAGGCCAAAATACTCTGCTGTTAAGCTTGGTGCTGTGCCCAAGGACTCTACTGCTGATAAAGATGGTGATTCTTATGATGATTCTTCTGAAGAGATGCCCGAATTAGAAGAAGTGTATGTGGATACTAATGATGAAATTGTTGATGTTTTTGGTGTTGAAGCTGATTTATCTAATTTGGAGACTGATATACCTGTTAGTCCCACTCCAACAACCAGAATCCACAAGAATCATACAAAGGAGCAGATAATTGGTGATGTTCACTCTGCTGTGCAGACCAGAAGTAAATCAAAAGGGTTGAGTGATTTGCTTGATCAGGGATTGTTTGCTCAAACTCTTAAAAGGAGGAATAGCCACAAGGATTTACAAAATTGCATGTTTGCCTGTTTCTTATCTCAAGAAGAACCCAAAACCATTCACAAGGCTATGAAAGATGAAAGTTGGGTTGAAGCTATGCAAGAGGAGTTGCTGCAGTTCAAGCTTCAAGAAGTCTGGACATTGGTGGATTTGCCTAATGGAAAAAGAGCAATTGGTACTAAATGGGTGTTCAGATGCAAAAGAGATGAAAGAGGCATTGTTATTAGAAACAAGGCTAGATTAGTGGCTCAGGGATACACTCAGGAAGAAGGAATAGATTATGATGAGGTATTTGCCCCAGTTGCAAGAATTGAGGCTATCAGATTATTCTTAGCATATGCCTCATACAAGAATTTTCCTGTGTATCAAATGGAAGTGAAAAGTGCTTTCCTGTATGGAAAGATACCTGAAGAAGTATATGTGATGCAACCACCTGGGTTTGAAGATCCTAAGTATCCTGATAGGGTCTACAAGGTGAAGAAAGCACTGTATGGACTACATCAAGCTCCTAGAGCTTGGTATGACACCTTATCCAAGTATTTGTTGGACAATGGTTTTTGCAGAGGAACCATTGACAAAACATTGTTCATTAAGAAAGACAAAAAGGATATCCTACTTGTTCAGGTTTATGTAGATGATATCATTTTTGGGTCTACAAATAAGGTGTTATGTGAAGGATTTGAAAAGCTGATGCACAACAGGTTTAAGATGAGTTCTATGGGTGAACTCACTTTCTTTTTGGGACTTCAAGTCAAGCAAAAATCAGATGGGATTTTTATTAGCCAAGACAAGTATGTGGCTGATATGTTGAAGAAATTTGGTTTCAATGATGTGAAAGCATCTAAGACACCAATGGATAAAACAAACCTTTGCTCAAGGATGAAGATGGGGAAGAGGTTGATGTACACCTTTATAGATCAATGATTGGTTCATTGATGTATCTGACTGCTTCAAGGCCAGATATCATGTTTTCTGTGTGTGCTTGTGCTAGATTTCAAGTGTCCCCAAAAGTTTCACACTTGGAAGTGGTCAAAAGAATTTTTAGGTACCTAAAGGGTCAGCCTAAATTGGGCCTTTGGTATCCTAATAATTCACCCTTTGACTTGATAGCATACTCAGATAGTGACTATGCTGGAGCTAGTTTGGATAGAAAGTCAACCACTGGAGGCTGTCAATACCTTGGTCATAGGCTAATCTTATGGCAATGCAAGAAACAGACTGTGGTGGCTAACTCAACAACTGAAGCAGAATATGTTGCTGCTTCTAGCTGCTGTGGACAAGTGCTCTGGATTCAGAACCAACTGCTGGATTATGGGTACAATTTCATGAACACCAAAATTTATATTGACAACAACAGCACAATGTGTATTATCAAGAATCCTGTTTTTCATTCTAAAACAAAACACATAGAGATAAGACATCATTTTATTAGAGATTGTTATGAGAAAAAGTTAATTCAAGTGGTTAAAATACATACTGACAATAATGTTGCTGATCTACTTACAAAAAGTTTTGATATAAGTAGATTTCAATTTTTAGTTGCTAGTATTGGCATGATAAATCTTTAATCTTTAAACACCTTATCTCTGTATGTTTTTGTAAAATTTTGTAAGGATTTGTGCTGTTGTTTAGTCAAAGTCTGGTGTTTAGTCATAATTTGTTGTCTCTTAAATTGTTTTGTTATGTTGTTTGTGCTTGCTACTCTGCTGCTATTGTGGGATATTCTTGCTTGTGTTTGTGGTTTTCTACTAACCTTTTTACAGATATACATGAATACACAATCAAGTAAAGCAAGGTGAGTTAGAGTTCATTGATCACAAAAGCAAAGTACTAAATAAAGTTTCCTTACAACCATTGTTCAAAAGAAGTTCAAAAGAAAACAAGGCCAAAGATTTCACAACCTAAACAAACCTATCCCAAATCAAGCTTTTCCCTTTCCCTTCCCAACAAAGTCAGGCATCACTTTGCTGCGAGGTCCTCTGGTACCCATGTGTTCTGACACCCTAGGACAGGGAAGTGCAAGTATCACTGGTCTTGGAGCTGGACTCTGCTGTTGACTTGATGATGGACATTGTTTCTTCTCCGGCTTCTTCTTTGGAACAGGGACTTCCTGCTTCACCGTACGTGGCTTTGGTTGAGGCGGATTGACACTCTTCACAAAGGCGGCAGCAGCTTTCTTCATTTGTCTTTGGAGCTCGACAGTCAAGGGATGTTGAGGAGGATCGATTTCCCAAGAACCTTGATAATATGTCATGGATTTTGGCCAGGATGATGTTTTTTCATCACAGCTGGAGTCTTCAAAGGAAGATGGAGTTGATGGAAGCGGGTCAGATATTTCGTCTTCAACAATAGCTTTACCTTTTCGTTGTGCAGAAGATGCAATTGGGGGAAAATAATTTTCCCATCCTAGTGAAGTATCGGACGAGGAATCAGAAGAAATTTCAATGATTAGAGTTTTTGATGCACTCATGGTTAGTGTTTGTGAAATTGGGGATTTGCTTAGAGATTGAGGGATTTATAGACTTTAATGAGAAGTTGGTATCGTATTAAGGGATTAAATTTGAAGATTTTGGGAAAGTTGACTTTTAGTCAAACCTTTCATAACTCTGCTGCTGAGTTTGGAAGTAAAGGGGTCAAATTGAAAATTTTGGCGCGTCTTAAACCCTAATTAGATCAAAACGGTCACAAACACCAATTCGATCTCATTACATTTTCACTGCTCAAAATTCCATTCAATTCTCACCCAAAAACAATAATTCATCTCATTACACCCAAAACTCCCAAATCATAATGGCTAGAAGAAAGTTTCCTGAGGAGCACAATCAGATTGCTTTTCTTAGCAAGGTTTCGGCTGCTGAAGGGTTTCATGAAGTTATGGATTTTCTTAGTGCATCTCGCTTAAGGTATGCTTTAACAGTTGATCCTCCATTATTAAATCTCATATGCACCAGTTTTGGTCAACTGTTAAGCTTGACACACTAGATGGGGAGGAAAGGTTGATTGGTAATGTAGATGGAGAGAGTATTGTGGTTAGTGAAACATCTATTAAGAGAAGCCTTCGTTTATCAGGTGTTCCAACACCCCCTAATCTTACTACAGAGGTTATTTTGTCTGAGCTTGAGAAAATTGGGTATGAGAGACCTGAGGCTACTGGAACTTTTTATAAAGGTCTTCTTTGCCCACATTGGAAGTTTCAGTTGCATACTCTTCAACACTGTTTGTTTCCCAAAGTAGGTGGATGGAATGAATTTAGTGCTCCTCAAGCCATGGCCTTAGTCTGTTTGGCCACAGGACAACCATTTGATTTTTCATCCATGATTTTTGAGGGTATGAAGAAGTATGTTAAAAAGCAATTTTATTTGTATCCAAGGTTTTTACAGCTCATTATAAACCATCAACTAAAAGAACCTTTGGAACATACAAATATTGAGCCAAGTAGCAGGATGGCAATCAAGATGTTTGCTTTTCTGAAGAAGAATGAGAAAGGTTTTTCTGGTGCTATCACTCTCCTATCTCAATACATGTTGGATATTGTGGCTGCTGTTAATGAGGATGAAGAGGCTGGAACTCCCACAACTTCCTATCACACATCCTCATCTCCAAGTTTGAATGTATCATCATCCACTGAACCCCAAAATACCCAATCACCTAGGACTTCACAACAAGAGGACATTGTGACACCTCAGACCAATGTCAGTATGAATGCAGATGAGGCTGGTACAGGTGATGTAGGTACCATGATGGGAGAGGCTGGCACTACTGTTTCCAACTTAGTAGTTGAGCAGGACAGTGCTAACATACCTAAGACCTCGACCATGGCAACATCTATTGTAGAAGGTTCTCAAGAACCTAATACAACTGATGGTAACCCCAGCCAAATGGCTAATATGGGGGGCTCAGATGTTCAACCTAGGGTTGAGGCTGAGTTTTTGTCCCAAGATTCACCTCTCAGGGAAGTTAACACATCCCGAAGTGATGAGGACAGAGATGAAACTACTACTGAATTGATGGATGATACAGTACAAAATGTCAATGCCTATGATACACCTCTCGGACCAGGTAACACAGGTCGAAGTGCTGAGGCTAGTCTTGAACATCCAAATATTGAATTGATGACTACTCCAATTGTACAAAATGCCAATGTCAATGATCCACCTCTCGGGTCAGGTAACACAGACCGAAGTGGTGAGACTATTCTGAAACAACTTAATGAATTGACGGATAAATGTACCAAATTGTCATCAGAGGTTCTTGCTCTTACTGAAGAGTTGCAGGGTATGAAGAATACTCAACACTCTCAAGATAAAATTATTCGCAGACTGAAGTTCAGGGTTAAGTATTTGGAGAGTGTTCGATGGAAAAGAGCAAGACTTCCTCACATTCTAAAGTCCAAGAAGAAGAAGAGTTCCAAACCATGTTTGGGAGAGGATGCTTCCAAACAGGGGAGGAATGATCAAGATGATGTAGCAGGTTCAGGGGAGGTTGACATGTAAACAAATGAAAAGGTTGACTCTACTGTTAATGCAGAACACTCTGCTGATGGGAGAAAGAATTCTGCTGATGGGCTAAATCACTCTGCTGGTGACCTTGATGAAGACACAATGCCCTTAGCCCAAGTATTGCTAAACCTTGGAACCACAACACCTACACCAAAACAGATTTCACCTAAACCTGCACCACAGCCTACAAGACCAAAAGTCAAAGGAGTTACCATAAGAGAACCTGAACCAGTGTCTAAACCTACACAACCAACATACACTGGTAAAGGTAAAGGAAAATTAGATGACTCTTACCCATGGCATATTCCTTTTGAATTATGGCCAAAAGAGGATCAATCCAAGAAAAAGATTCTGATGCTGTAAGAAAATTGGTAGAAGAAGATGAGCAAAAAGAGCTTGAAAGAAAAAGGCAGCTGGCTGAGAATGAGGCAAAAACCAGAGCATTACTTGAAAACTGGGAAGATGAACAAGCAAGTAATGAGGCTGCTATCAAATGGGTTAAAGTGAAAGAAGAGTTACAAGATGATTTTGCTGCTATAAATGAGTTTGACTTCTTGGAAGAGTTTAAAGCAAAACAGAAGAAGAAATTGGTCAATCAGAGGAAGAAAAAGAAAGTGCTTAAATCTCCTACAAGAAAGGAACTCAGAACTCATCAAGAATATTATTTGAGACATATGAAGAATTGGAAATTAAAAGATTTGAAACTTTTGTCATATGAAGATGTTGAAAAGAAGTATGAAGCAGCAAGGAAGGAGATGGAATGCAAAATTGATCCACTGAATGATGATGAGGTTGCTAAGCTTACAAGAATAAAAGTAGCACCAAATGCTTACATGAATCCTGAATCAAGTCTTAAAAAGCCCATAGTGTCTGATGCTGAAAAGGAGAAAGAAGCTGATGTAAAGACTGAATCTTCTGTTGGTATAAAAAGATATAGGAGGAGAGTAAAGCAGGTGGCTAGGAAGAAGAGAAGAACTTAGTCAGTAGTGATGAGTGATTCAGAGAAAGAGGATAGTGATGAGCATAATTTTGAAGAAGTGACTACAGATGAGCATAATTTTGAAAAAGTAAGTGCAGATGATATGAAAAGGATTATGGATTTCACGGTTCATAAACCTCAAGAAGAACCTGGGTTACTTAATGTAGAGCCTTTGTCAACAAAATACCCAATCATTTCCTACACACATGATGTTCTAGATGGTAGTAAAGCATGCTGGGGAATCAAGAGATCAAATGGATCAAGTGTGGGATATATCAGTTTTTCTCAAATGTTGCACTACATGGATAGAGATGATATTCTACAACTCTGGAAGCTATACAAGATGAAATATGGTGATACTAGACCAGAGGTGGTGCATGAAAGACTCAACTATTACTATTTGAAGAATATGTTTGAACCTGATGAAAGAAGTCTTGATTGGAAGAATGTGATAAGTTCAAGCAAAGTTATCAGATGGTATCTATATCAATCATGTGGAGTACTTGCATTAACAGGAAGTAATGGTTTGTGTTTATACATGTTAACAGAGAAAGATTATCCTGTGTTCAAGAATACTGCTCTTCTGACTAATATGTTACAACCTGGAAAGCTGAGTTTGCAAAGACCATTTTTATCAGATCATCAAGCTTTTGAGTTAGTGGAGAGGTATAGAAAAGTGCTGGAATCAAAGACCTCAAAACAGTAAAGTGTTTGGAAGCATCCTCCTGGTGATTAGCTGGGTTTAAAGGAAACTTGATGATTTTTGGAGAAAAATATCAAGTTTAGGGGAGGATTGTTGGGTCTAAAGATGCTGCTGTTCGGGAAATACACTAAGTGGTACTCTGCTGATCAGTTAAGTAACTCTACTGATTAGACTATAACTCTGCTGTTTGCAAACTCTGCTGGATTGGGATAATAAGCAAAGTGTAACTCTGCTGCTAGCCTACGAAGACTCTGCTGCTAGACTAGTTATTCTGCTGCTTATTAGATATGTATAGTTTGTTAAGATAAGTTTGGAAAAGATACGTAAGAATATTTTTCTTGTATAGAAAGTCTTGTAAACCGACTAGGACTCCTTACGCTATAAAAGGAAGATCTATAGGGTTAGGTTAGATATACGTATCATTATTGTTTTACACTTTAAGGTTTCTTGTAACCCTATTGCTATCGAGCAATCGTATTAATATATTGAAGTGTTGTTTGATAATTCGTTTGTGTTTTATTCTTCTTAAGATCAAGTATTAGTTTCCGCATAATATTTGATATACAACTCAAGATCAGTTTCTATACCGATTACTTTGGGTTTATATCTAAAGTAATTCATATGATCGTGAAGCTCAACTGGGATCAACAAAGACCTCTCACGAAGAAAAGTCAACTTGCGACATTTAACGCAACAATCGATTATAATAAACCGGATAAGCGTATACCCGGGTCGTAGTCCCAACGAGGTGTGAAATTGAGGATATCGTTTAAGGTTTGGAATTAAAATGCTTTAAATAACGAGGGTCACTTGGTTACTAATATCTATTTAAACAAAAATCAAATAACGTAAACCGGGAAACTAAAAACGAGCATAAACGTCAAATCTTATAAAAACTAACCCTACGGATACCAAATTAATTTTCCTACGTCCTAAATGACAAAAGAAAATTTTGAAAAAAAAGAATTATATTTTTTTAACTTTTAAATAATTAAATACGAATTAAAAACTAATTTAAAGAAAATAAATGATTAAAAATACTAAATGAAAAGAGAAAATTCTGGAAATTTTTGTGAAAATACTTTAAGGTATACAGAAGCTGAGAAAAATATAAAAAGGTCCCAGCTTATTTCAATAAGCTGGGAAAAAGCTGAATTATTCGAATAAGCTTAAAACGAGAAAGGTGTTAAGAATTAAAGTGTGCAAGACATAACTGAAAAAAGACCCAAGGGCATTTGGTTAGTGAGTTGTGCGTTTAGCTAAAAGGCCCAGGTTCGATTCCCAGTCATGGCACTTTTTTGGCAAACATTTTTTTTTGTTGTTGTTTTTCTTTTAAATACTTACTAAGCACTAACAAATAAGCAAAATTTAAAAGAAAGATTTTTTTACAACTAAGAAATAAGCCAAAGATTATCAAACAGTACTGATTTAAAAACTAAACTAGATCTTGATTCTTAAATGACTGTTTGCATTTAAAGGGAATACAAGAAAAGGGAAATGGCCAAGGAATGAATAAGCTAAAATTAAGCTACTGAGCAACAAAACATTTCAGAATAAGCTAAAATCAACAGAATAAGCTCAACAGAAGGCAAATAAGCACTATTAATGAAATAAAGCTATTCAAGGACTGATGCAAGCTAAAACAGTTCAACAAGGCCAATTCAAGCTTAATTTTAAGCACTCAACAGATAAGCAAATGCCTCAAGAAAGAAGGTAGCTAAAGTTCATGTACCAAAGAACTCATATACCAAAAATCAGACCAAGTTAAGCTTATTTACTACTTAAAATTAAGCTAGGAAGGTGGGGAAGTGAGGCTAATGACTGCTGATGCAAGAATTGATGAGGGCAGAATTGGGCTAGTTTCAAGCTGCTAAAAAGCTAGTAAAAGCTACTCTAAAAAAATTATAAAAAATACTAACAACTAGATTAGCAAGCCAATTCTAAATGTACCAAGTTTGAGCTTATAACGGCTTATCTCTAACAAATTAAAAATCAACAAAATAGGGCTGAAAAATGAAAAAACTTAAAATTGTGCAGTCTGCTATTGGTAAGGACTGATGTGGGCATTTTAAGGGCAAATCTAAGAACAAGCTATTATCCTAACTCCAAATAGCATCAAAGAAATCAGATAATCATAAAAAAGGGCAAATAAGCAATAATATAAGCAGTTGACTTTGGTTGACCAAGAAAATAAAAACAAGAAAACTTAAATTCCATTAACTGAAATTGAATTACAATACTGAAAACTGAAAATAAATAAATAACAATAAGCTAAAAAGAAAAAAGAAAAAAAAAAAACCTAAATTAAGCTAAAAATAAACCTCTCTAAGCTACAGTACCACAACTCCTATTTATACTAAAAATAATGACTAGTGGTTCTTTTGGGTTTTTACTTTTCTTGTGAGAGAGAACTCCAATGCTTCTTGTGCTTTAATCTTGACCCTCGGATTTGCTTGGTGACCACACAAAACATTCTTGGCCGTTTGATGATCTTTGTCCTCGGATTGATGAGGTGGAGGGGGAAAGAGACAACACCATGTGGGTATTTCTTGGACTGATGTGAGGGTGAGAGTGATGGTTGGGTGATTAGCAGAGGATTAGGCGATTAGGCGGGAATTGTGGATTGTTAAAGACGATGAATAGTGGATTAAGCTGGGTTTGACTATTTTAGGTGTTGTTTTGACCCCGGTTTGTTAGCTTAGAAATGGTGTGGGCCTTTTGGTGATGGGCCTTTTGGTTTAATGGGATGGGTTACAAAGGGTTTGATGGGTTTAATTTTGATCCGAATATTAGTTTGGTTTAGGATAAAATGAATATTAAACACAAGGACCAAAGTTGTAATTTAGGAAACTACAAGGGTCATTCTTGCCATATTTGCAAAGTTCTTCTAGGGGCCAATTTTGCCAAGTAAGAATAATCCAAGGGCCGTTTTGGGATTTTTGAGCTCAAATTAAATCCATATGAAAAAGTCTTTTCCGGCTTCGTTTCGCTCTTCCATTCCCTGCTTCCCGTTCCTTTTTCCATATACTCCTTTTGTACCTGAAACACATAAAACACAAACAAAGGATATTTGTAACAATATATGGTCCATTTGGGTGTTTTTGGTCATTTTTGTGGGGTTTTTCGGGTATAAAATGATGAATAAAAGGCCACTCTTCAATCCCCCACACTAAGCAATTGCTAGTCCCTAGCAATCCGATCATATGAAGTAATGAAAGGATCAAAAGAATATCAAAGTTACCAAAAATATCACCCATTTTGACTTATTATAAAATGCAAGTAAATTAAACGAGAGAACGTAAATAATATGCTTTATTATCAAAAATGGCATTATGGAACGGGAATCACACAAAGTGGGTGACTCCGGGGAATTATAATCGTCATCCTTTTTTTTATATTCCCCAACTAAGTTTAAAATCCTTGTGCAAACGTTTTTGTAAAATGCTAACACTACTTATATTAGTAATCTATGTAAGTCGAGACTTAACTTTTCGCTCCCACAATTATTCATAAGGTAGGTGTGTGTGCTTGTTTTCAAAATTATGACCAAAAAAATCAACTTTTTTATAAAACTTTGACGAATACTAGTTGAAAGGTTTATTTAAATTTTGCAAGAAGCAAGTTTCGCACATTTATTCATAACAAACATAAACATACACTTTTTTCATTTTTCATCACTTTTTTTTTTTACTTCAATTTGGACTATAAACTACGGAGCTTCACGGGGGAATTCCAAGACCTTATACCTTTGGAATAAAGGATCCAAGGGCCGTTACAACGGAGAGTTCCAAGACTTTAGACATTCCGGAAATGAGGTTCCAAGGGTGTTAGACCAAGACCTCATACCTTCCTGAATAAAGATCCAAGGGCCGGTGTAAGAGGGTAGCCAAGACCTAAACGCCTTTTGGAAATAAGGATCCAAGGACCGATCTCGAACCGTAGCTTAGGACTTATTTATTCATACTCAAAACTTTGATTTTTTTGCAACTTTCAAGCAACGTCTCACTTTCATTTTGCATTCTTATTATGTTTTTAAGAAAGTATGCTTGTTCCGAAATTTAAATAAAACTTTGAACTAGTACTTGTCAAAATCGTATAAAAACAAAATAATTTTTGTGTTCAAACATTTGAAAAGAAGCATTTTTTTTAGTCAAATTAGGCGCTCCTGGGAGGAAAAGCCATAGATTACTTATATAAGCTCTAAAGAGAACCAACTACTCTACGCTTAGCATTTTCATTTGCACAATTCGTAAAAACTTAGCCTAAAAGTTAAGGGTAGCAGCCAAATCAACACTCTAGCAGAGTCGGGATTCCCCTTGTTCTAGCCTAATCAAGTCTAAACTTCCACTAATACCGAAGCATTAATGTATAGCAAATTATTCTTTATTGTGCGAAGCACTTCTTTTTCGTGCAATTTTTAATTAAAAGATGATAAAAATTTTAAAATTCTTGGTCAAAACGGAGGTGCTAGGGGACTAGTAGGTACAACATGTGATTTTTTTTAAAATTTTGGGTCAAATTCGCAAGAATTCCCCCCCCCCCCCCACACTTAGAATTGAATATTGTCCCCAATATTCAAAGTACCGGCTGGTATGTGCTTAATCACATACCTTTATTAGACCAAAACCGAACCCAAATGGACCAAAAACTAACCAATTATGCCAAATATATTGTGTTTTTGTGTTTTTACATATGCAGGCACGGATATCGAAGAAAAAGACAAAAATCAAGAAAAACCCGGAAAACACGAGCACAAGATTTGGAAGAGTGAATAAAAGCCGAAGTCGGGAGAGATATTTTTGCTCAAAAGTCAAAATCAACCCTCAGAGTCTCACCAAATGACAAGAACAAGCCCTTGGATCAAATTTGAAGATTGGCAAAAGTAGTCCCTGAATTTTCAGAATGTTCACAATAGGTCCTTATATTTTCAAAACCACACATCCTAAACCTATTAAATAACAACCAAACCCAATATTAAACCCAATTCCTTCCAAACCCATAAACCTTCCAGCCCAATACACCCCACAGCCCAATCCCATGACCCCTTAAACCGACCCATCCATTATCCCTTAACCCGGTCAATGATAATAACTTCCAAGTCAAAAAGAAAACCCGCGCCCCAAATTTTATTTACCCAGAAAATTCACTGTTCCTCTATGAACCCTAGATTTACCCCGTACAAAATGTCAGAACTAGCACAGAAACACACGCATGGCAATGTGGTAGCATATCATTGGACGTGACACCTCATTGAAATTGATCAAACGGCTGTGATGATTGGAGAAAGATCTGAGGGTTGATAGTAAGCTCTTGAGGTGCGGATTGCCAGCATGGACAAGCCTGGAAGCTTCTGCTTATGGCTATAAATAGCCCTTCCTCACCCTCATTTGGGCAGCTAGTTAGGTAGTTAGTTATTAGGAATTAGGAGTAGGGTAGTGTAGTGGTAGTGGTAGCTTATTTCAGCTTATTGTTCAGCTTATTGTAATTTTCATTTCCAATGCTCTATTTGTACTCAGTTTCAAGTAGTCAATGTAAGTCAACGAATTGTTCTTCAGCTTATTTGCTTATTCTTAATGCTCCATTTTCAGTTTTCTGCTTATTTAGTCTTATTATAGTTTTAGATTCATCGGTCCTTTTTAATGTTTAGCTTAAAATTGCTTCTCCATACCTCAAAAATCCATAACAGTTTAATTAGTGGTGTTTGGTACAAGCTTATTTTCTGCATTAAAATACTTTTTGGTCATTTAGCTAATTTGTTTAAGCTTTATCTTAGTCATATAAGCAGTATTTAAGTCATTTCAATCATTTTTATGAAGATTTATAGCCTTTCTCTTGATTTTCAAAATTTTATGGTTTAAAACTGTTTTACACAGCTTTTATATAGGAATTAGTATAAAGTCCTTTTTAAGTCTTTCATTTGAGTCAAATTAGTTTAAAAGAGTTAGTTTTAAAGCTTTAGTTTAGTATCATATGGACTTAGTATCTTTTGGTCACTTTTGTTATCTGCTCAAAACACCCATGATGTGCAGCCTGCAAATCTGTTTCAAAAGCAATTAAAGAGCTTCAATTTGATCTTAAGTTATGAAGAAAAAAAAAATTTCAAGTAGTCTAGATGATGCTTAATCTGATTTCCAAGTTTAAGTCATTGCATAGCTTTTTAGTACTCAAAATTTGGTCCTAAAAGTCTGCTCATCAGGTCCATGAACTGATTGTGCAGACCTGCACAGTTTATGCCTAGCTCAGCCTATTTGCTTGTCCCTCATCTGCTTTTTTTATTTGTATTCTTTGCATGATTTTTGGTATTAAGATAGTTAGGAGTAGTGGCTTCTTAGTTCTTATTTTGGATTTCACTAGTAGCTTATTAATTAGCTTGTAATTTGGTCTGCATTATATCCCATTTGATTTATTGCAGGCCTGCAACAATTTAGTGTCTGTGAGCCATCTGATCTAGGCCTAATCTAGATTAGCAATTGAACTTAAAATTTGGGCATTCTCAGCTTGAAAGTAGCTTCTAGTACTATCTTCCATAATCTGCTTTTATATTTTCCTAATTAGCTTTTGTCTAGCTTATATAGTGGCTGGAAGTTGGCTGTAAAACCATTTTGTTTCTGCATTAGTTAGCATTTGCTCAGCTGCTTTTGGGCTTATTCTGTGAGCTTTTCTGTTTTATTTAAGTCGATTTAAGATTCTATTAGTGTGTTTTACTATATTTTAGCTTTTGGTAATTTTTGGTATTGTAGAGCTTAATTTTTAGAGCTTATTGAAAGAGCTTTTTACCCAAACTGCTTATTCAGGTTTAGATAATTTCCAAATTTATTTTTCCAAGCTTCTTTATATAACTTTAGATTTTTCTAAAAAGTTTCATAATTTTCCAAAGTAGTTTACTATTTTTAAATCATTTAATTAGTTTCTTTTAATTTTAAATTCATAAAAAATAAAATAAAAGTCAAAAAAATATAATTCTTTTTCCTAAAAATTTATTTTATCATTTAGAATGTAGGAAAATTATTTTCATACCCGTAGGATTAGTAGTGCTTCAAATTCACTTTTTATTTTACGCTCGTACATAGTTTTTGATTTATTCGCACGTTTTTAGGATTTCCCTTATATTTGCCTTAGAATAGAATTTTCCCTTGCCTTATTTACTGTTTTTAGTTTATGTTTCCTCATTTTAGTTTAAAAATCATTATCACTCACTTTTATTCACCATTCACAAACCCGAATCACAATTCCATTCAATCTTCATCGGGACAACGAACCTCGGGTTTTGCATATTTCCTTTGCAATTCCTTTGGAGAGTATAAATTGCTTCAATCAATTTTTGGCGCCGCTGCCGGGGATGGTTGAAGTGAGTGCGTGATTTCGTGTTTTGATTCGTGTTTTGAAGACTCTTCCTCGTAAAGTTATTGCTTTCATTTGTAAATATTTTCAAAAATATAAAAATCCCAAAAAGATTTTCTTTTCCAAATTATTTTTCCTTTTTATTTTGTGATTTTCAATGTTTCTAAAATTTAAAAATCCAAAAATATTCTTCTTAAATCCTCTTATTCGTTTAATTCTTATCTCTTTACCCTCTCATACCGTTTAATTCTTATCTTCTTATCCTCTTAACCATTTAATTCTTGTCTTCTTATCCCTCATATTGTTTAATTCTCCACCATGTTCGATTCTTTCCCATCTCATCCCCATGATCCAAGGACCATGGAGGATTTCTATCATCCGACGCTCATCGGTAGAGGAGGACCGATCGCTCCAACAAACGATTTTGTTTTGAAAGATCATATGATTGAGTTTATTCAACAAATCTGCCAATTCCATGGATTTGAAGATGAAGATGCTAACCTTCATTTAGACAAATTTCTATCGATCACTCAATTCCTCAAGCAAAACGGAGTTTCTCAAGATAATATCCGTTTGAATCTCTTCCCATTCTCGTTAACCCATGAAGCCGAATCTTGGTTTTACACTCTTAAAACCAATTCTATTCATACATGGGAAGAGATGTGCATCAAGTTTCTTTCAAAATACTTTCCATACTCAAAAACGATGCAGTTTAGAAGAGACATTCTAAATTTCCGACAACTGCACAGGGAATCAGTATTTGAAGCTTGGGAGAGATTCAAATATTTGCTGCAAAGATGTCCAGATCATAGAATTTTACTCCTTGATCAAATCTTAACCTTCTATCATGGCATAAATATGATCGATCGAGACAAAATCATGTTAGCTGCTGGAGGCAATCTCATGCGGAAAACTCCTCAAGAAGCTTATGATTTGATCGAGAATATGACACAACATCACTATCAGTGGGATAATGGAGTCCTTTCTGACTCTACCCCTGTTTTAAGTGATCATCATCATTCCGATTACATTGCCGCAGAGATTGCACAAATTGGGGTTCTTGGCAATCACAAAAGTGATATTAATCAATATTGCCAGCAAGGACTAGGTCATCCTAACACTATTTACTTTTCATACTCCGATGAAAGTGATGAGGATGAACCTCTTGATGAAGAGAAATCAGATGAGGACCTTTCAGATACCTTTTTAATGGGGGACAAGGAAGTCGAAATCAATCCTCTTAAGGAAATTGATGACCTTGTTCCAATCCCAAGGGTATCCGAGGAACCTTTCGATTTTCCTGATTCTACTTCCTAAACATTCGATATGACTATCACAAATCCTTTGTTTGATTTTGATTCTGAATTTACTCTAAATTCAGATTATCCTATCTTTGATATTCAGAACGAGGAGAGTGATGAGTCCGACACGGAGACCGATATGGACGAGGTGCACATTTATAGCCCACGAAGTACCGCACAAGTCCCACCTCCATATATCCTTCCGGAGCCCGTGTCCAAAGACGTACTTCATAAACGTGATTATTATCTCGAGGAGTTCGCCGATGAACTCGCTCACATTGATCCAATCCCACCGGAGGATAAGGACAATGACTTTGATTCTGAATCTAATTATACCTCTAGTTTGGGGGAGTTCTCCGGTGAACTCTCTCATATCATAGCTCCGCCGGAGTATGATTGTTTCTATTATGATCTAGAGAGAGATCTTGACCCGGGAGGAGGTGTTCTTTATCATAAGAATTTGCTTGATGATAACATAATCCCTCCCGAGGTTTTTGTTGCTAATGAACATAAGAGCTTTAATGTTGATATTCTAATTCAAGGAAATGAAAATTTTGCTTTTAAGGATGAAGAGTTCATCATGATTATTATCAGAATCTTCTTACCATCCATCACATATGATGTGACTTCTCCTCTTCTTCACTCCTACAGGAGTGAAGATACCATCTTTGACCCCGGCATCTCATTCATATCTTCTTTTTAAAGCCGAGGGTATCTCATCGGAGTGGAACTTTCATGTGCTTCAATGTTTATCCAAACAACTTGAATGAAAGTCCGATGGAGATTTTCTTTTCCACTTGCTCCCCCAAGAACAAATAAATTCGGGGCGAGTCTAAGCTATACGACTCGATAAAAAAAAAGCGCTTCGTGGGAGGCACCCCATGCTTATCCAATCTATCTTCTTATCTCTTTTCTAATAAGTGACGTGAGGAGGGCTACCTTTTCCATATCTTGTGTTTCGTGGTTTTCTATGGTATGTCCAGGTTTGCCCGATTGATGAAGACTCTCGTGCTCGTGGTTTGCATCTCTCCACTCGAGTTTCATCATTCGTTGCTCATCCGATATCCTAAATCTTATCGTTTAACGTTTATCTTTGGCATAATTAATAAATGGCCTTAGATTTATGTAGGAGAACCCTTACCTTTAAGACATTGAGGACAATGTCTCGTTTTAGTCTGGGGGGGGGGGTGATCTATCGATTCGATTTTTGCCTTGCATTTTTGCTGTTTACTCACGCAACCCCGTTTTTTCCTCAAAAATTGAAAAAATCCAAAAAATTAGAAAATTTTAAAATTTTTTACAAAAATATAATAAATTTTGACAATTTTGTTGACTTTCCACTGGTAAGAGTAGGAATAAAATTTTGACTTGATCGGGCGTGTTGAGCCCTAGCTTGTCTCCTTAACTTACATAATTTATAAGCTCGTGCTAGTCTTTTATACAAGGAGCTATAAAATGCGAATTCCTTTTAAGAGTTTGCAAGTTCCCATAATTGACTTTATATATGCATGGTTTGATTATTTGGCTAAGCATTCGCGGATCTTATTATTTAAGATTTTAAATTTGCGAAGAACGAGAAATGATAGAGTTGTTTATAAGTTAGATTGCTAAACGTGGAGTAGTGGGATCTCTTTAGAGCTCATCAAAGTTACTTGTGGCTTTTTGTTCCCATAAGCTTGTTTCACCAAAAAAAAATAGAAATCTAGGAATAATTAAAGGTATTTTGGTTTTGGCGATAATTAGTTTTATTTTCTCCTTAGAGAATCCTTGCTTATGAAAGTTGGGTACACATCAAGGTACTGCCAGTGTTACGGTGTAATAGGCAACTGATTCTGTACGTGCTATTGTCTCTATTGCTATAACAGTCGTAGGACTCGGGATTTGGCAAAATATATAATGAATAATGAATAATAATAATAATAATCCAAAGCCGATAAAAGTTTTCTATTTCCTGACGGCTCGCTCCCATTGACTCAGACTTCAAAAAGGCAGAGGAAAAAATATCCAAGGTCAAAATAAGGCTCCCGATTCTTGACGGTTCGCTCCCGTTGTCTAGGTTGCTTAAAAGGCCAAGGATCAATAAATGTGCTTAATAAATGTTAATAATGCCAAATTTCAACTCTGGGGGTATCCTAATAAAAGCTTCTGTCTCTGGACTCGTAGATAAGTTGTTTCGGTCGTATATAAAAGGGATATCCTCAAAATCGTGTTAAATCAGAGACCTTGATGTGGACCTCATTTTTGTATGCAATGATTTTCGAGGGAAGGTTTGGAAACTACTTAGCGTCTAAATTAGGTATCTTTATCGGACTAAAAATTATCGAAATGAGAATTTGAAGAAATTCATTTCTCACCAAAAATAAAATAAATAGAGGAAAATAGGAATTTGGGAACGAGAAGTAATACACAATTAACTTTCATGGGTAGTGTTGGCATCTAACTTGTAAATAGACAATGATCTCGTTTTTAAGCTTAGTTTGGAGACTCGCGAAAAATCAGGGATGACGAATTTTATCCATATGGTCACTTCTTTATGAGTCGTGTTTCCTACTCGTTGACCCTAAAAGTTATCGTGATATAATGATTGTCAACAAAACCGTCACATGATTATATGAAAAATACAAAAATAGAATAAAAAGGAAAATCGGGGAGTTTTTAGAACCTAAAGATTTCTTAATCTCTTTTGAAAATTTTGCTACTTCTCATAGTTAGTAAAAAGAGATTGGAAATTTTTGGTTTTGAAAACGTGTTTTTTATAACATTGCGTGAGGACACAGCAATATCTTAGTCAGGGGGGATTTTGGTATGTGCTTAATCACATACCTTTATTCGACAAAAACTGGACCCAAATAGACCAAAAACTAACCAATTATACCAAATATATTGTGTTTTTGTGTTTTTACATATGCAGGCACGGATATCGAAGAAAAGGACAAAAAGCAAGAAAAACCCAGAAAACACGAGCACGAGATTTGGAAGAGTGAATAAAAGCCGAAGCCGGGAGAGATATTTTTGCTCAAAAGTCAAAATCAACACTCAGAGTCTCACCAAATGACAAGAACAAGCCCTTGGATCAAATTTGAAGATTGGCAAAAGTAGTCCCTGAAATTTCAGAATGTTCACAATAGGTCCTTATATTTTCAAAACCACACATACTAAACCTATTAAATAACAACCAAACCCAATATTAAACCCAATTCCTTCCAAACCCATAAACCTTCCAGCCCAATACACCCCACAGCCCAATCCCATGACCCCTTAAACCGACCCATCCATTATCCCTTAACCCGGTCAATGATAATAACTTCCAAGTCAAAAAGAAAACCCGCGCCCCAAATTTTATTTACCCAGAAAATTCATTGTTCCTCTATGAACCCTAGATTTACCCCGTACAAAATTACCGAGATTAAGGGCATAATAGACCAATCATTGGGTGTCAGAATGTCAGAACTAGCACAGAAACACACGCATGACAACGTGGCAGCATATCATTGGACGCGACACCTCATTGAAATTGATCAAAATGGCTGTGATGATTGGAGAAAGATCTGAGGGTTGATAGTAAGCTCTTGAGGTGCGGATTGCCAGCATGGACAAGCCTGGAAGCTTCTGCTTATGGCTATAAATAGCCCTTCCTCACCCTCATTTGGGCAGCTAGTTAGGTAGTTAGTTTTTAGGAATTAGGAGTAGGGTAGTGTAGTGGTAGTGGTAGCTTATTTCAGCTTATTGCTCAGCTTATTGTAATTTTCATTTCCAGTGCTCTATTTGTACTCAGTTTCAAGTAGTCAATGTAAGTCAACGAATTGTTCTTCAGCTTATTTGCTTATTCTTAATGCTCCATTTTCAGTTTTCTGCTTATTTAGTCTTATTATAGTTTTAGATTCATCGGTCCTTTTTAATTTTTAGCTTAAAATTGCTTCTTCATAGCTCAAAAATCCATAACAGTTTAATTAGTGGTGTTTGGTACAAGCTTATTTTCTGCATTAAAATACTTTTTGGTCATTTAGCTAATTTTTTTAAGGTTTATCTTAGTCATATAAGCAGTATTTAAGTCATTTCAATCATTTTTATGAAGATTTATAGCCTTTCTCTTGATTTTCAAAAGTTTATGGTTTAAAACTGTTTTACACAGCTTTTATGTAGGAATTAGTATAAAATCCTTTTTAAGTCTTTCATTTGAGTCAAATTAATTTAAAAGAGTTAGTTTTAAAGGTTTAGTTTAGTATCATATGGACTTAGTATCTTTTGGTCACTTTTGTTATCTGCTCAAAACACCCATGATGTGCAGCCTGCAAATCTGTTTCAAAAGCAATTAAAGAGCTTCAATTTGATCTTATGTTTATGAAAAACATTTTTTCAAGTAGTCTAGATGATGCTTAATCTGATTTCCAAGTTTAAAGTTCATTGCATAGCTTTTTAGTACTCAAAATTTGGTCCTAAAAGTCTGCTCATCAGGTCCATGAACTGATTGTGCAGACCTGCACAGTTTATGCCTAGCTCAGCCTATTTGCTTGTCCCTCATCTGCTTTTTTTATTTGTATTCTTTGCATGATTTTTGGCATTAAGATAGTTAGGAGTAGTGGCTTCTTAGTTCTTATTTTGGATTTCACTAGTAGCTTATTAATTAGCTTGTAATTTTGTCTGCATTATATCCCATTTGATTTATTGCAGGCCTGCAACAATTTAGTGTTTGTGAGCCATCTGATCTAGGCCTAATCTAGATTAGCAATTGAACTTAAAATTTGGGCATTTTCAGCTTGAAAGTAGCTTCTAGTACTATCTTCCATAATCTGCTTTTAGATTTTCCTAATTAGCTTTTTTCTAGCTTATATAGTGGCTGGAAGTTGGCTGTAAAACCATTTTGTTTCTGCATTAGTTAGCAACTGCTCAGCTGCTTTTGGGCTTATTCTGTGAGCTTTTCTGTTTTATTTAAGTCAATTTAAGATTCTATTAGTGTGTTTTACTATATTTTAGCTTTTGGTAATTTTTGGTACTGTAGAGCTTAATTTTTAGAGCTTATTGAAAGAGCTTTTTACCCAAACTGCTTATTCGGGTTTAGATAATTTCCAATTTTATTTTTCCTCGCTTCTTTATATAACTTTAGTTTTTTCTGAAAAGTTTCATAATTTTCCAAATTAGTTTACTATTTTTAAATCATTTAATTAGTTTTTTTTTAGTTTTAAATACATAAAAAATAAAATAAAAGTCAAAAAAATATAATTCTTTTTCCTAAAAATTTATTTTATCATTTAGAATGTAGGAAAATTATTTTCATACCCGTAGGATTAGTAGTGCTTCAAATTCACTTTTTATTTTACGCTCGTACGTAGTTTTTGATTTATTCGCACGTTTTTAGGATTTCCCTTATATTTGCCTTAGAATATAATTTTCCCTTGCCTTATTTATTGTTTTTAGTTTATGTTTCATCATTTTAGTTTAAAAATCATTATCACTCACTTTTATTCACCATTCACTGCACGATTCACGAACCCAAATCACAATTCCATTCAATCTTCATCGGGACAACGAACCTCGGGTTTTGCATATTTCCTTTGCAATTCCTTTGGAGAGTATAAATTACTTCAATCACCGGCCTAAGCCGACACTATAGAACGTAAAAAGGTAATACTAGCTAAGTGTGGAAACGAAATCTTTTTTCACAAAAAGGATTAATAAGATATCCCTGGATAAACATAAACATAAAGATCGGATATTGGGCGGCTGGATTGAAAACAGGCGCATCAATCATCACGATCTACGGGAATCCTGAAAGCAAAGGCAAACACACAACAACAAAGCAACAAATAGAGGAATTCCCCCACACTTAGTGTTAAAAAATAAGAAAGATGTTGGGAATAAAATGTTCAAGTCAAAGAGCCTGCCAAAGATGTTAAAGAGCCTGCTAGTTGATTTTGAAGTGTATGAAGATGTTCTACCAGTACCTTCTGGGTAGAAGGTACTGCTAGCTGATGAAGAGCCTGCCAAGCTTATGTCAAGTTGATTAGATATTTTGTAATAGATATTTAGTTGAATTATTAGTCTTTGTACATTGTTATACGTTATGTAAAAGTAGTTTAGTCCTCTGTGGTTCACAGAAGAATATGGCAGAGTTGTACATTGGTAGTTGTATTTAATTGTAGGCGCCAATATAGTCAAAGTATAGTATTATATTCTACCACTTGACAATCTTGTAATAAGATATCCTTATCTTATAAAAGGATATCTTAATCACCACTTCATGCATGCATCTCTTCAACCATTAACAAAAACCGAACTATCTCTCAAGTAACTTAGTTACTCAAACTCACAAATCCTTTTACAATCTTAGATTCAAGATTACTTTGTAATCCCGGTGATATTTAGATCATCCGTATTATTTCATCAATAATATTGAATCATTTTGTGTTAACCAAAGTTGTGCTCTTTGATCATTGCATACTCACGTTTACTTAAACTCACCACCGTGTGTTCTTTTAAAGTGTGTTGTAGTAGATTCCGCATGCTAAACACATTCAATACATAAATATCTCAAATCAAACAAACAAACCGTTCCACAAGTGGTATCAGAGCTAGGCTTGATATTTACTAATTTAAAAGAACAATGGATGTTGAACATATTCAAACAAATGTTGCAGCTAAACTTCCATTACTTAAGCAAAATGAGTTTGATATGTGGCGACTAAGGGTAGAACAATACTTTCAAGTGCAGGACTATGCACTTTGGGAGATCATTGAACAAGGCAACTCATTTAAACCCTCAATCACCACTACAACAGTAAATGATGCTCTTGTAACACAGATACAAGACCAACCATCAAATGCAGATGAAAAAGTTCAGAAGAGAAATGATCTAAAAGCAAGGAGTATGTTGCTGATGACTATTCCTAATGATCAGCTTTTGATCTTTAATAAATACAAAGATGCCAAAACCCTTTTTGAAGCAATTGTGGCAAGATTTGGTGGTAATGATGCTACCAAGAAAACACAGAAAACACTTCTCAAACAACAATTTGAGAACTTCACAGCCACAACCAATGAGTCTTTGGACAGTATGTTCAATAGACTTCAGAAGCTTGCAAGTCAGTTAGCCATCCATGAAGTGATGATAACTCAAGAAGACCTTAACTCTAAATTTCTTAGGAGTTTACCATCAGAATGGTCTATGCATGTCATTGTATGGAAGAACAAGCCAGATATTGACCAGATGAGTCTTAATGATCTCTACAACAATTTAAAAACAGTAGAGCATGAAGTAAAGAAGACTACTGGGTCAAGCTCAGGAAATATGGCTTTTGTTTCATCACCAAGCATCTCAAAGGTTGAAAATGAAGAAAAAGGTAGCAGAGAAGAAGGTACTGCCAACACAACCTTTGGTACTGCTAGTACTTCTGGTAGTACCAAAACCATTTTAGATGAAACAATTGGGTGTGCTTTTCTTACATCTCAAACACAATGGGTCCGTATTAACATTTGAAGATCTTCAAGAGATTCATCCTGATGATCTTGAAGAGATGGACATAAAGTGGCAACTTTCACTTTTGAGCATTAGAGCCAAGAAGTTGTTGATGAGAACTGGTAAGAAGATAATGATAAATGGAGATGAGCCTGCTGGCTATTGATGCGTGGTTTTGTAACCTTACAACAGGTTTTACCTCTCGAGGGATCTCAAGAGGCTTACAACCCCACCAGGCAGTGTACCTGACCGATGTAGTATAGTGTAGTGGTAAGTACGGGGGATTGATCGTTCTCCACAGGGAATAGTGTTCGTTAGGCGTGAAAGACTACTCTAATTAGGTCTAAGGGTTGAGGAAGATTCTTTTTATGTTTTTATAATTTTTATGAAAGTAAGTAAAATCTCGGGTTTGAAGGAGTGGGCGGAATTAGTTGCTAGTCAACTAACCCAAATTACTACGAATGCAAATAAAATAAAATAACAGAAATGAAAATGTGGTGAGAAACTTATGTGTAGAGAAATGTGTTTACTTAGATTTCCTTACTCCCTAACTATCTTTTACGGTTAATTAGTGTGTATTAGTCGCGTGGATGACGGGTGTATTCCTTAATACCATTCGTGGGGTGGCGTACTTACTTCCCCAACTCTACAAGCTCCTACTTCACTCCTATGTCGAGCCGGCTAGGAAGCTCCTAACATGGGATCACTAGAATTCGCTTGTGCATTAAATACAACCATAAAAACCTTTAGTACGCATTTGGTTCATGTTTCTTAAGACGTTCAAGCAAGTTACCGAATAGGAAGTTAGCCAGTTTTCTTAAGCCTAACATAGATAAACAATCATCCAATACAACTAATAACACACTAACAACCAATAATCAATAGCTAGGTTTCATTAGATCTAAGCAAACACAAGATAAATTTAGCCTAACATGTTAATCAAAAGACAAGAATAAGATAAAATCAAACAACACATAGACATATTGAATGATTAATTGATAACTTATCTTCAATGTAACATGGAAGATCTCAAGGCAAAAAGCCTTGAAAAAGTAGCTAAAATCGTCTTAGGGTTTTCTCCCAAAATTCCACACACTCAGCTCTCTCTTCTAATGACAAAAAATTAGAAAACTATATATAGACTTTTGCATCTGACGGCGTCACCTTATGGAGTGTGACGCCGTCACCTCGCCGCTTCTAGGGTTCCCGGATGACCTTCTTGACGCCGTCCCTCTTTAGCTCTTCAAAAATCCATTCTGGCTTATCAAGGCTTGACGCCGTCAGCTCGTGAACGTGACGCCGTCCCCTTATGATTTAAGCCGTGACGCCCTTGATCAAGTTAAAGCGTGACGCCGTCAGAATTCACATGCTATTTTCACTGGCCTATCATGAGTAAATTTCACGTCCACTTTTTCTTGCCAAAGCATGACGCCGTCCAGAGTTAATTGTGACGCCGTCAAAGGTAACCTTCAGCCGATTTTTGAGACTTTGTCGTTTTCTTCACTTTTATGCTCCAAAAACGTCCAAAATGCCTCCTTTTCCAGATTTCTCCTCAAAAGTACCTAAAATGACAAAAGGAACGATTTAGGGCAATATTTGATCAAATAAATACGATTTAGGGCTTAAATGACCCCTTAAAAGCGGTATACTTTTCGCTTCATCAAATACCCTTACACTTGAGATTTGCTTGTCCTCAAGCAAATGCGCTTTTATTCTAATCAAAATACAAGTTAGGGGTCATTTAATGCAAACATAAAAGTAATTACAACAAATAATCGTTCCACTTCAATCATAATAAGCACGGAGATTACAAACTAGCACCTCACAAGTAGTGTTTAGATACTCACATCTCTCAAGTGTCATCAAAATAAATCTCATAAATGAAAACGAATAATATCTCTCACTACCTGTCATAGCAAATAGATTACCATAGGCTTGGGAAAGGATCGAAAACCTCCTCCACTAGGCGTAAGCACCTAAGATAAACTATCAAAGAGGGCTTTTTCATGGGTTATAACGTTAGGTGTAGGGAAAAGGAAAACACGGTTTGGTTGGATAAAGGATATTTTACTGGTGGCGAGTTAAAGATCTTGATCAATTACATGTACTATACAATGTTGCTAAGCCAAGACTAGACTCGATCTTAAGCTAAAAACAAAATAACAAAAACATAAAATAAACATAAAATGAAACGGGATGGTAGTCCGTATGTTTTTTTCTATTTTTCATTTTCTCTTTTTTTTTTTTTTTTTTTTTTTTTTTTTTTTTTTTTTTTTTTTTTTTTTTTTTTGACATACACTCTTGCCCTACCATCCAAAATATTACATCATAGGGGCATTGCATCCCCCTTACACTTGAACTTTTACATAACTTTACAAATACTAATCTAATGACTCGAATTAAGATAATTGAAAAACTTGGAGTACTTTTAAAACATTTAGCACATATGGGGGTAATAAATGATGTTCTTCCCCATTACTCCATTATACTAGTACTTTACCCATGAGTCCCAATCGTCCCAAAACAATATGTACAAGGATATGACTCGACTTAGCAACCATGTAATCAACTAGATAATTAACTTGGGTTTAAACAAATGTTGTAACAATAATGCACTAAAAATGAGTGCATACAAGGTAGGCTAAGGCGATTTGGGTGTACATTTAAGTGGGGTGTAACAAATTCTTCCTTTAAGTAAAATGCTTAAAGGTCGAAACGAAAAGATAGGCTCTGAGGGGTGTACTAGGGGTATCGTGTACTAAAAATGAGTACAACGCAAAGGGGTGTGGGAGAATTACTTGACCAATGTAGCCAATGTAATTATAACAAAAACACAGGTGTAAAACAATGGGTTAATCCTAATGCCTCTTATCATGTAGTAAATCTAACTACACGAATGTAGTCTCACTTGTGGCCTTGGAATGGTCCTAACGCAAGTTCTAGAATCTAAGTGCTACCGGTACACACATCATAGCATAAATGCTTTTCCTACCAATTCTAGGGGCGAACCTCACATATTTGGGGGAGGAAATTTTTTTAGTGGTACGGTTTTTGTGCTAGTCATATAACTCCTATCCATGAGACGCTCATTAAGATCAAAGTTTCACTCCTATATGTTGTAAAAAAAAATTTAAATTTGGCACTAAAATTACCCTAACAAGTATTTATCTCAGTTTTATTACACATCTACCATTAAACAAACAAAAATCAAGCGCAATTATATTCTCTAAAATCGTACTTTTACCCTCTCTTACACTTAAGATGAACATTGTCCCCAATGTTCAAATAACAAGATGTAAAAGTATAAAGTAAAAGAATGAAATCAAATACTCCCCTGATTCGCTCGGTGGATAATGAAGTTACACGGTTAAATCTTCTTCCAAAGTAATGTTGAAGCTCCATGACTAATGCATCGCCATAAGCTTGATTCCATAAACATCTCCTTGTCCAAAATAACCTGTTAAACCTGAGAAAACAAACACGAAAACCTGCATAACATCGGCGGGAAAAATCTATATATAAGGATATAATGCTTGTGGAATGATAACTTTGCAGATTCCTGGAGATTATAAGTTGGAGATTTTAGTAAAAACTTTTTATGAAAACAAAACTTTCAAAAATTTCTGAAAATTAAATCTGACGCCGTCAGGTTATAAACCTTGACGCCGTCAGAAATGACCTGACAAAAATTTTCATTTTAAGTTTCCGGAAAATTTCTGGAAAAACCTTTACCTTACTTCCTGGAAATCCTGCAAAACATCATTATGACTCGATACAAGCATTTGACTCAAACACACACTAATATGTATGTTAATTTATTATTATTACGATTCATGTTAATTTGTGTTCTAATAAACCGATTTAGATTTCCCTTACACTTATCTTTTGCAAAATACCTTTATATGTAGTTAAGACGAAGTTAAAAACAAAATAAAGCATTTTCACAATTTAGTTTTTTTTAACATGAATCAATAGGAATAAAAATTAAACATACATACGGAAACAAATAAAAACAAACAAACAAATAAATAAGCACACAAAGCAAATAAAACAAATAAAGCTTGGGTTGCCTCCCAAGAAGCGCTTTTCTTTATTAACGAGTCTTGTAGCTAGACTCAAAGTCACTCTACCTAGTATCGCTTATGCTCACGTACCCGAGTGTGAGCCATCTAATTGTTGCCTCATCTTTCTTGTATTCATCATTTAGCTCCAAACATCCATGATAGTATCTTTTATTTTTCTCATGTGGATATTTGAGCCCCTTCCTCTTATCATTCTCACTTAACAAGTCGATAGGCATAATTCTATTGCAAGATTCAATGGGGTAGTTCTTAAACCTAGGATGTGCTCGGGGCATTTGATAGACAAAATCTTCATCCCCATCCGAGAATGTAATTAACCCGTCCACAAGTTTTTCGTCAAGGTTGGTCAACCTTTTGAAGGGTTCTCCAAAAATGACTTGGGTTAATTTGTTATCAATGAATCCTCCTAAGTTCTCCATAACCATAAAATCCACCAAATACACAAAACTTCCAACGAATACGTGTAGTGGCTTAGTCCTAGCAACGATGTTATCACCTTGATATTCTAGCTCATCTACCATGATTTTATTATAATTAGCGCGAGAGATAATGTTCATAGGCAAAGATGAGTTAAGATAAGCATAAAAATCATGATAACCAATCTTACACGGAAATTGCATGTTAAAGAGGCTATCCTTTTCGATCTTAGTCCTAGGGTCAACATACTTAAAGGGATCAATTTCCTCTTTTCCCCATTCCTCGTTAACTACTTCTCCATCATCAGCATCCTCATCGGAGTCTGAATAGTAAAATGGACTAACATAGTCATTCTCATGGTCAGACTCCTCCATCTCAGAATTGTTACCAAAGTGGTGGTTGGGTGAAAGGTTGTTGTTTGCTACTATGGGGGCGGGAACGGGTAGTTGAAAATTTGCACGGCGAAAAACACGAATAACAGGGATCAAATGACCAATGTTACTCATGAGGTAAGTGGAAGGTATCACAAACAAAAGTACAAAGAAATAAGATAGACTAAAGAAAACCTAGAAAAAGAAAATAAAAATCTCACTAGAAAGGAATCTAGTGAGTAGACCTAATAGAAATAAAAATTCAACCTAAACAATAACTATTCCCCGGCAGCGGCGCCAAAAACTTGATGCGTGGTTTTGTAACCTTACAACAGGTTTTACCTCTCGAGGGATCTCAAGAGGCTTACAACCCCACCAGGCAGTGTACCTGACCGATGTAGTATACTGTAGTGGTAAGTACGGGGGATTGATCGTTCTCCACAGGGAATAGTGTTCGTTAGGCGTGAAAGACTACTCTAATTAGGTCTAAGGGTTGAGGAAGATTCTTTTTGTGTTTTTATAATTTTTATGAAAGCAAGTAAAATCTCGGGTTTGAAGGAGTGGGCGGAATTAGTTGCTAGTCAACTAACCCAAATTACTACGAATGCAAATAAAATAAAATAACAGAAATGAAAATGTGGTGAGAAACTTATGTGTAGAGAAATGTGTTTACTTAGATTTCCTTACTCCCTAACTATCTTTTACCGGTTAATTAGTGTGTATTAGTCGCGTGGATAACGGGTGTATTCCTTAATACCATTCGTGGGGTGGCGTACTTACTTCCCCAACTCTACAAGCTCCTACTTCACTCCTATGTCGAGCCGGCTAGGAAGCTCCTAACATGGGATCACTAGAATTCGCTTGTGCATTAAATACAACCATAAAAACCTTTAGTACGCATTTGGTTCATGTTTCTTAAGACGTTCAAGCAAGTTACCGAATAGGAAGTTAGCCAGTTTTCTTAAGCCTAACATAGATAAACAATCATCCAATACAACTAATAACACACTAACAACCAATAATCAATAGCTAGGTTTCATTAGATCTAAGCAAACACAAGATAAATTTAGCCTAACATGTTAATCAAAAGACAAGAATAAGATAAAATCAAACAACACATAGACATATTGAATGATTAATTGATAACTTATCTTCAATGTAACATGGAAGATCTCAAGGCAAAAAGCCTTGAAAAAGTAGCTAAAATCGTCTTAGGGTTTTCTCCCAAAATTCCACACACTCAGCTCTCTCTTCTAATGACAAAAAATTAGAAAACTATATACAGACTTTTGCATCTGACGGCGTCACCTTATAGAGTGTGACGCCGTCACCTCGCCGCTTCTAGGGTTCCCGGATGACCTTCTTGACGCCGTCCCTCTTTAGCTCTTCAAAAATCCATTCTGGCTTATCAAGGCTTGACGCCGTCAGCTCGTGAACGTGACGCCGTCCCCTTATGATTTAAGCCGTGACGCCCTTGATCAAGTTAAAGCGTGACGCCGTCAGAATTCACATGCTATTTTCACTGGCCTATCATGAGTAAATTTCACGTCCACTTTTTCTTGCCAAAGCATGACGCCGTCCAGAGTTAATTGTGACGCCGTCAAAGGTAACCTTCAGCCGATTTTTGAGACTTTGTCGTTTTCTTCACTTTTATGCTCCAAAAACGTCCAAAATGCCTCCTTTTCCAGATTTCTCCTCAAAAGTACCTAAAATGACAAAAGGAACGATTTAGGGCAATATTTGATCAAATAAATACGATTTAGGGCTTAAATGACCCCTTAAAAGCGGTACACTTTTCGCTTCATCAGCTATGATAAGTCAAAAGTGGAGTGTTACAACTGCCACATGAAAGGTCACTACTCTAGAGAGTGTAGAAGACCTAAGAAGCAGGATGACAAGGGTAGAGGGTTTGACAACAGGAATAAAGGAAGCTTTGAGAAGAAAGGAAGCTTTGAAAGCAAGAGTAAGGTTGTTGAAGTTGCTGAGCCAAAAGCAATGGTTGCTATTGATGGCATGGGTTTTGATTGGAGTTTCATGGGTGAAGATGAGTCAACTTCTGATGAATTGGCTTTAATGGCATTCTCCATCCTGAGGTACAAACTATCAAATGTTCCAATAATTGTGAATTTCTTAAGGAATTAGAATTTATAAGAAAATCTTTTGATGAACAATCATTAGAACTCAGAAAAACTCATCAAACATTATATGATCATAAGTGTGGAATGGCCAAACTAGAAAAACAAATCATTCACTATAGAGAAAATGAACTCACCTTTTCTGATGCAAAAACTGCTCTTAATAGACAAATATTTTTGAAAGATTCAGAAATAGAAATGTTAAGGACTGAGTGTACTAAAGTAACATTGGCTAGAGATAATATTCAACTGACTGTTACTAAATTGGAAATTGCTTCTGAATGCACAAGAAGCATAGTTGAAAATCAGTTGAATAAAAGAATAAAATCAGGGATAGGATACAATGAATGTCCACCTCCTTATAGAGGAATTCCTTGTCCCCAAGGTAGTGATCTTGCAGCATCAGGTTTACATGAAATCATTAGCAAACCATTAGCTAAACCTGTAGAGATAAGTGAACCTTCTGAGAGTGCTAAGAATGCCTCACTCTCCAAGGTGCTCACTGATAAGAGACCAGATGTCCTAATTATTGAAGATTGGGTATCTGATGATGATGAAGATGAGACTGTTCCTATTAAAGGAATCAAAGTAGGACCAATCAGTCCTAAGAAAGTAGAAGTTAAGGCTAAGGCTAAAACTATTTTAAAAACAGTTGAAAGTTGTGAAAAATGTAATAACAAACCTAGGGGAAGCCAAAGAAATTGGAACAACCTTAAGTCACAACAACTAGGTGATGACTTTGTTATGTTTAATAAGGCTTGTTATTATTGTGGTAGCTTTAATCATCTTCATGCTTATTGTAATAAATTGGTTTCTGGGAGTAAATCAAAGTCTAAAACAACTGTTACTCACCCCAGAAAAAGTTTTGTTAAGTCTAACACCACAAATGTTAAACATACTGTTAGAAAAAATAAGCCTGTTATTGCAAAACCAACTGATAAGGGTACAAGAAACACTTTCAAATGTGTACCAAAAGTTATGAAAAGTCCTATTCAAAAGAAATATGTGGTCAAAACACAAATTTGGAAACCAAAAACCAAAGGTCCTGCTAGATCAAATGGTACTGCCAAAATTGGTATTGCCAAAATTGGTACTGATAGACCAAAGACCACGTAATGGATTAAAAGGGAAAGTGCTGTTAAGTCCTCAGCATGTTGGATTTGGAAACCAATCCAATCAAAAGGTGCATCAACAATCCTGAAAAGGTTTGACTTCATTGATGCAAGAGGCAAACCCAAGTCTGTCATGGCTTGGGTACCCCAAGGAAACTAATATGTTTATTCATGTGCAGGAACATTCAACTGATATTGAAGATCAAGGATATGTTGATAGTGGATGTTCAAGGCACATGACAGGCAACATGTCATTCCTCTCAGACTTCAAAACATTTGATGGAGGATATGTTACCTTTGGGGGAGGAATAAAAGGAAAGATCACTGGTAAAGGTACTATCAAAACCAGTAAACTAGATTTTGAAAATGTGTATTTTGTGAAAGAACTTCAGTTTAATCTTCTTAGTGTCTTACAAATGTGTGACAAAAAGAACAATGTTCTATTTACTGACAATGAATGTATGGTTCTTTCTTCTGATTTTAAGATGCCTGATGAGAGTCAGATTCTTCTTAAAATTCCAAAAAGGAACAATATGTACAGTGTCAATTTAAAGAACATTGATCCTAAGGAGAGTTTAACTTGTTTGGTAGCAAAAGCCTCATTGGATGAATCTATGCTTTGGCATAGAAGGCTTGGTCATGTAAACTTTAAAACAATCAACACTATTGCAAAATATGATTTAGTAAGAGGTTTACCCAAAAAGATTTTCCAAAACGACCATTCTTGTGTTGATTGTCTGAAAGGCAAACAACATAGAGCTTCTTGTAAGCCCAAGACCCAAAACTCTATTTCTCAGGCTTTACATATGCTTCATATGGATCTCTTTGGTCCTACTAATGTGTGCAGCTTGAATGGTAAAAGATATTGTCTGGTTGTTACTGATGACTATAGCAGATTCTCATGGGTTTTCTTTTTAAGATCTAAACATGAAACTAGTGAGATACTTAAAACCTATATCACTGAGGTAGAAAACCAATCTGATAAGAAAGTCAAAGTCATCAGGTGTGACAATGGGACAGAGTTCAAGAATAGAGTTATGGATGACTTTTGCAAGGAAAAAGGCATAAAAATAGAGTTTAGTGTAGCTAGAACACCTCAGCAAAATGGAGTAGCAGAAAGAAAGAATAGAACACTTATAGAGGCTGCTAGAACTATGTTAGTAGACTCTAAGTTGCCTATTTCATTTTGGGCTGAAGCAGTTGGTACTGCTTGTTATGTACAAAACAGGGTTCTTGTGACAAAGCCACATAGAAATACTCCTTATGAACTTTTCTTTGGTAGAACACCATCTTTAAGTTTTATGAGACCTTTTGGTTGTCATGTCACTATTCTTAATACCAAAGATCATTTAGGCAAGTTTGATGGAAAAGCAGATGTTGGCTATTTGATAGGGTATTCCTTGCAGAGTAAGGCCTATAGAGTGTTTAACACTTGCACTAGGCTAGTGGAAGAGAATCTTCACATAGAGTTTCAAGAGAAACTAACTAATGTGAAAGGAATTGGACCAGATTGGATGTTTGATATTGATAGGCTTTCAGAATCTATGAATTATGTGCCTGTTTCAGGTACAAATACTAATGATGATGCAGGTTTTGAAGATAATGTTGAAACTCCTAAAGATCAAGATTACATCTGGATGCCAATTTGGAAAAGTATGAATCAATCTTCAAGTCAAGAAGGACCTTCAAACACAACAAATGAAGGCAATGAAGATGATCAAGGAACTCAGAATCAAGAGAATCAAGAAAGTGGTGCTAATGACAATGGTACTGCTAGTTCATCAGATGGTCCTGCTAGTTCAAGTATACTGCTGAGCCATTGAATGTTCAAA